>OX352727.1:0-12500 GCA_947095575.1 Electrophaes corylata
CTAACCTAACCTAACCTAACCTAACCTAACCTAACCTAACCTAACCTAACCTAACCTAACCTAACCTAACCTAACCTAACCTAACCTAACCTAACCTAACCTAACCTAACCTAACCTAACCTAACCTAACCTAACCTAACCTAACCTAACCTAACCTAACCTAACCTAACCTAACCTAACCTAACCTAACCTAACCTAACCTAACCTAACCTAACCTAACCTAACCTAACCTAACCTAACCTAACCTAACCTAACCTAACCTAACCTAACCTAACCTAACCTAACCTAACCTAACCTAACCTAACTAACCTAACCTAACCTAACCTAACCTAACCTAACCTAACCTAACCTAACCTAACCTAACCTAACCTAACCTAACCTAACCTAACCTAACCTAACCTAACCTAACCTAACCTAACCTAACCTAACCTAACCTAACCTAACCTAACCTAACCTAACCTAACCTAACCTAACCTAACCTAACCTAACCTAACCTAACCTAACCTAACCTAACCTAACCTAACCTAACCTAACCTAACCTAACCTAACCTAACCTAACCTAACCTAACCTAACCTAACCTAACCTAACCTAACCTAACCTAACCTAACCTAACCTAACCTAACCTAACCTAACCTAACCTAACCTAACCTAACCTAACCTAACCTAACCTAACCTAACCTAACCTAACCTAACCTAACCTAACCTAACCTAACCTAACCTAACCTAACCTAACCTAACCTAACCTAACCTAACCTAACCTAACCTAACCTAACCTAACCTAACCTAACCTAACCTAACCTAACCTAACCTAACCTAACCTAACCTAACCTAACCTAACCTAACCTAACCTAACCTAACCTAACCTAACCTAACCTAACCTAACCTAACCTAACCTAACCTAACCTAACCTAACCTAACCTAACCTAACCTAACCTAACCTAACCTAACCTAACCTAACCTAACCTAACCTAACCTAACCTAACCTAACCTAACCTAACCTAACCTAACCTAACCTAACCTAACCTAACCTAACCTAACCTAACCTAACCTAACCTAACCTAACCTAACCTAACCTAACCTAACCTAACCTAACCTAACCTAACCTAACCTAACCTAACCTAACCTAACCTAACCTAACCTAACCTAACCTAACCTAACCTAACCTAACCTAACCTAACCTAACCTAACCTAACCTAACCTAACCTAACCTAACCTAACCTAACCTAACCTAACCTAACCTAACCTAACCTAACCTAACCTAACCTAACCTAACCTAACCTAACCTAACCTAACCTAACCTAACCTAACCTAACCTAACCTAACCTAACCTAACCTAACCTAACCTAACCTAACCTAACCTAACCTAACCTAACCTAACCTAACCTAACCTAACCTAACCTAACCTAACCTAACCTAACCTAACCTAACCTAACCTAACCTAACCTAACCTAACCTAACCTAACCTAACCTAACCTAACCTAACCTAACCTAACCTAACCTAACCTAACCTAACCTAACCTAACCTAACCTAACCTAACCTAACCTAACCTAACCTAACCTAACCTAACCTAACCTAACCTAACCTAACCTAACCTAACCTAACCTAACCTAACCTAACCTAACCTAACCTAACCTAACCTAACCTAACCTAACCTAACCTAACCTAACCTAACCTAACCTAACCTAACCTAACCTAACCTAACCTAACCTAACCTAACCTAACCTAACCTAACCTAACCTAACCTAACCTAACCTAACCTAACCTAACCTAACCTAACCTAACCTAACCTAACCTAACCTAACCTAACCTAACCTAACCTAACCTAACCTAACCTAACCTAACCTAACCTAACCTAACCTAACCTAACCTAACCTAACCTAACCTAACCTAACCTAACCTAACCTAACCTAACCTAACCTAACCTAACCTAACCTAACCTAACCTAACCTAACCTAACCTAACCTAACCTAACCTAACCTAACCTAACCTAACCTAACCTAACCTAACCTAACCTAACCTAACCTAACCTAACCTAACCTAACCTAACCTAACCTAACCTAACCTAACCTAACCTAACCTAACCTAACCTAACCTAACCTAACCTAACCTAACCTAACCTAACCTAACCTAACCTAACCTAACCTAACCTAACCTAACCTAACCTAACCTAACCTAACCTAACCTAACCTAACCTAACCTAACCTAACCTAACCTAACCTAACCTAACCTAACCTAACCTAACCTAACCTAACCTAACCTAACCTAACCTAACCTAACCTAACCTAACCTAACCTAACCTAACCTAACCTAACCTAACCTAACCTAACCTAACCTAACCTAACCTAACCTAACCTAACCTAACCTAACCTAACCTAACCTAACCTAACCTAACCTAACCTAACCTAACCTAACCTAACCTAACCTAACCTAACCTAACCTAACCTAACCTAACCTAACCTAACCTAACCTAACCTAACCTAACCTAACCTAACCTAACCTAACCTAACCTAACCTAACCTAACCTAACCTAACCTAACCTAACCTAACCTAACCTAACCTAACCTAACCTAACCTAACCTAACCTAACCTAACCTAACCTAACCTAACCTAACCTAACCTAACCTAACCTAACCTAACCTAACCTAACCTAACCTAACCTAACCTAACCTAACCTAACCTAACCTAACCTAACCTAACCTAACCTAACCTAACCTAACCTAACCTAACCTAACCTAACCTAACCTAACCTAACCTAACCTAACCTAACCTAACCTAACCTAACCTAACCTAACCTAACCTAACCTAACCTAACCTAACCTAACCTAACCTAACCTAACCTAACCTAACCTAACCTAACCTAACCTAACCTAACCTAACCTAACCTAACCTAACCTAACCTAACCTAACCTAACCTAACCTAACCTAACCTAACCTAACCTAACCTAACCTAACCTAACCTAACCTAACCTAACCTAACCTAACCTAACCTAACCTAACCTAACCTAACCTAACCTAACCTAACCTAACCTAACCTAACCTAACCTAACCTAACCTAACCTAACCTAACCTAACCTAACCTAACCTAACCTAACCTAACCTAACCTAACCTAACCTAACCTAACCTAACCTAACCTAACCTAACCTAACCTAACCTAACCTAACCTAACCTAACCTAACCTAACCTAACCTAACCTAACCTAACCTAACCTAACCTAACCTAACCTAACCTAACCTAACCTAACCTAACCTAACCTAACCTAACCTAACCTAACCTAACCTAACCTAACCTAACCTAACCTAACCTAACCTAACCTAACCTAACCTAACCTAACCTAACCTAACCTAACCTAACCTAACCTAACCTAACCTAACCTAACCTAACCTAACCTAACCTAACCTAACCTAACCTAACCTAACCTAACCTAACCTAACCTAACCTAACCTAACCTAACCTAACCTAACCTAACCTAACCTAACCTAACCTAACCTAACCTAACCTAACCTAACCTAACCTAACCTAACCTAACCTAACCTAACCTAACCTAACCTAACCTAACCTAACCTAACCTAACCTAACCTAACCTAACCTAACCTAACCTAACCTAACCTAACCTAACCTAACCTAACCTAACCTAACCTAACCTAACCTAACCTAACCTAACCTAACCTAACCTAACCTAACCTAACCTAACCTAACCTAACCTAACCTAACCTAACCTAACCTAACCTAACCTAACCTAACCTAACCTAACCTAACCTAACCTAACCTAACCTAACCTAACCTAACCTAACCTAACCTAACCTAACCTAACCTAACCTAACCTAACCTAACCTAACCTAACCTAACCTAACCTAACCTAACCTAACCTAACCTAACCTAACCTAACCTAACCTAACCTAACCTAACCTAACCTAACCTAACCTAACCTAACCTAACCTAACCTAACCTAACCTAACCTAACCTAACCTAACCTAACCTAACCTAACCTAACCTAACCTAACCTAACCTAACCTAACCTAACCTAACCTAACCTAACCTAACCTAACCTAACCTAACCTAACCTAACCTAACCTAACCTAACCTAACCTAACCTAACCTAACCTAACCTAACCTAACCTAACCTAACCTAACCTAACCTAACCTAACCTAACCTAACCTAACCTAACCTAACCTAACCTAACCTAACCTAACCTAACCTAACCTAACCTAACCTAACCTAACCTAACCTAACCTAACCTAACCTAACCTAACCTAACCTAACCTAACCTAACCTAACCTAACCTAACCTAACCTAACCTAACCTAACCTAACCTAACCTAACCTAACCTAACCTAACCTAACCTAACCTAACCTAACCTAACCTAACCTAACCTAACCTAACCTAACCTAACCTAACCTAACCTAACCTAACCTAACCTAACCTAACCTAACCTAACCTAACCTAACCTAACCTAACCTAACCTAACCTAACCTAACCTAACCTAACCTAACCTAACCTAACCTAACCTAACCTAACCTAACCTAACCTAACCTAACCTAACCTAACCTAACCTAACCTAACCTAACCTAACCTAACCTAACCTAACCTAACCTAACCTAACCTAACCTAACCTAACCTAACCTAACCTAACCTAACCTAACCTAACCTAACCTAACCTAACCTAACCTAACCTAACCTAACCTAACCTAACCTAACCTAACCTAACCTAACCTAACCTAACCTAACCTAACCTAACCTAACCTAACCTAACCTAACCTAACCTAACCTAACCTAACCTAACCTAACCTAACCTAACCTAACCTAACCTAACCTAACCTAACCTAACCTAACCTAACCTAACCTAACCTAACCTAACCTAACCTAACCTAACCTAACCTAACCTAACCTAACCTAACCTAACCTAACCTAACCTAACCTAACCTAACCTAACCTAACCTAACCTAACCTAACCTAACCTAACCTAACCTAACCTAACCTAACCTAACCTAACCTAACCTAACCTAACCTAACCTAACCTAACCTAACCTAACCTAACCTAACCTAACCTAACCTAACCTAACCTAACCTAACCTAACCTAACCTAACCTAACCTAACCTAACCTAACCTAACCTAACCTAACCTAACCTAACCTAACCTAACCTAACCTAACCTAACCTAACCTAACCTAACCTAACCTAACCTAACCTAACCTAACCTAACCTAACCTAACCTAACCTAACCTAACCTAACCTAACCTAACCTAACCTAACCTAACCTAACCTAACCTAACCTAACCTAACCTAACCTAACCTAACCTAACCTAACCTAACCTAACCTAACCTAACCTAACCTAACCTAACCTAACCTAACCTAACCTAACCTAACCTAACCTAACCTAACCTAACCTAACCTAACCTAACCTAACCTAACCTAACCTAACCTAACCTAACCTAACCTAACCTAACCTAACCTAACCTAACCTAACCTAACCTAACCTAACCTAACCTAACCTAACCTAACCTAACCTAACCTAACCTAACCTAACCTAACCTAACCTAACCTAACCTAACCTAACCTAACCTAACCTAACCTAACCTAACCTAACCTAACCTAACCTAACCTAACCTAACCTAACCTAACCGATAAAAACTGAAAATTTATTATTGACATACAGTCGCGTGCGACCTATCAAATTAAGCGTCTCGGTGTCCGTTTAGCGATCGTATTCTGTTACGACCCACCGTTTATACATAAATTTTGACTTTTCAACGTTTTTAGCATTTTTTGTTTAAAAACTTATAAAATTTTCATTAATTTTCGGCTTTATAAATTCTGTATTCTAAATTCTTAGCTTCTGTTTATTTCTAAAATTGTAGTCTATCGCATCGGTTGTTTTCCCAGTTGCAGAGTGTCGTTTCGATAGTAAAAAGTCAAATTATTGACCGTTTTGCACTCGAAAACGACATTTTGTGTAAGGAAAAAGCGATAAAATATTTTTCTTGACTCCAACTTAAAGTGAATATAGCCGTGTAGTACATCATAAAAAGCGGCTCGCCGCGCTCTAGTTATCGAGCGAGTGCACCTATTCACTTGTCATAGAAGAATTTTCGAGAAACTGCAATTTTCCGGTATTTTTTGTAATTTTAGTGTGTTTTGGGTGGTTTTTTAAACTTTTGTCCAACACCTGGCTTGAATCTGCACTTCTCGTGGCTGGATCACCTTTGCCCGACGTCACTGCACGTACCTGCAACAGAAAAAACACAAATATTAGCCAAAAAGTGAAAAATTGCCCGATCACCTAATACTGCATTTCTTCAAAATCCACCTAAGCCCTGACAACGCTCCATACATTTGATAAAAACTGAAAATTTATTATTGACATACAGTCGCGTGCGACCTATCAAATTAAGCGTCTCGGTGTCCGTTTAGCGATCGTATTCTGTTACGACCCACCGTTTATACATAAATTTTGACTTTTCAACGTTTTTAGCATTTTTTGTTTAAAAACTTATAAAATTTTCATTAATTTTCGGCTTTATAAATTCTGTATTCTAAATTCTTAGCTTCTGTTTATTTCTAAAATTGTAGTCTATCGCATCGGTTGTTTTCCCAGTTGCAGAGTGTCGTTTCGATAGTAAAAAGTCAAATTATTGACCGTTTTGCACTCGAAAACGACATTTTGTGTAAGGAAAAAGCGATAAAATATTTTTCTTGACTCCAACTTAAAGTGAATATAGCCGTGTAGTACATCATAAAAAGCGGCTCGCCGCGCTCTAGTTATCGAGCGAGTGCACCTATTCACTTGTCATAGAAGAATTTTCGAGAAACTGCAATTTTCCGGTATTTTTTGTAATTTTAGTGTGTTTTGGGTGGTTTTTTAAACTTTTGTCCAACACCTGGCTTGAATCTGCACTTCTCGTGGCTGGATCACCTTTGCCCGACGTCACTGCACGTACCTGCAACAGAAAAAACACAAATATTAGCCAAAAAGTGAAAAAAATCGCCCGCCCACCCACCCAGATTGCAGTTACTAAGGTAAAGATACAGAATTTCAAACAGTAAATCATCGATAACTTTTAAAGTAGACCACATAATTGGACACGGTTTTCAGGACAGTACTCGTACGTCATCAGGCTTATTGTTTGTCTTACTAGACAGGCTCCAACTGGAGTCACTTACTGATTGACCATATACAGAGATAACTATTGTTATATCTGTTTGATTTTACTTTAAGTTGACCTTCGTGATAGTTTTACTTTCTTTATTTTGTATTTTACTTTGTTTTACAACCTACTCACCTTTTTACAACTTTTACAAATTTACGCCATCTTTATATTAAGAAGTTGACGAGTTCTTTGACGAGTGTTTTTAACAATGGTCAGTTTTCACACCCCTAAGAAAGGGCTTAAGCCCACAGTTGAAGAGCATAGCCCAACATCATCTGGGCACACAAGTAGACAAGTCCCAACCTTGCGGGAACATGAAATAAGCAAAACAACAGGAGCACACTCTTCAAATGTGCGCAAGAGCATAGGAGAGTGGGAGTCCGGGAAATCTGTAGAAGTGCCAAAGACAACCTCACCACCAAAGAAACCTGTGTCGATGGAACCCACTAGGCCGAAATCACTGAGGACTCTCTCACAAGACAGCAGGGCCCCAGCCCGAAGAACATCGATGGAAGCAGTGGGAAGTCCACCGACACAGCTAAAACTCAAATATAACGACCGTTTGGCAGAAGCGAAAGCATGTGTCCAAAAGGCTAAAACACACCTCGGTAACTCAAGAAATATCAAAACTGAGATAAAGAATGAGGTGACACAGGCGATCGAACGGTTGTATCAACTGGTTAAGGAAGCAGATAGTGTAAAAGGGCAGGGACAGAAGAAAGCTAATGAACCCGAGAAGGAAACAGAACCTGGAAAAGAAAAAGAACCTGAAGAAAAACCATCGAAAGAACAGAAAAAAGAAGAACAAGAGCTCATGAGAAAAATTGAAGAACACGCTAAACTTATTCAAGAAAGCAACGAGAAAATGGAAAAACTGAAAGAGACGATCGAAAAACAACAAGAGATCCAAGAAAAGATGACGTACGCGAGTGTGGCAGCGGTGCATCCCAAGAGACACTTCCCGGAGCAGACCGCGCTACACTCAGTCGTGGTTACAGCCAAAGACGAGACAGAAACAGGGGATGAAATACTGAACAGGATAAGGGAGGTGGTCAAGGCAAAAGAAGGAGGAATAGAAGTGGAAAGAATACGGAAAGGAAAGGATAGGAAAGTGATCGTGGGTTGCAGAACGGAAAAAGACAGGGAGCAAATAAAAGAAAGGCTCAAGAGAGCAGAAGAGCATCTAAATGTACAAGAAGTGAAGAACAAAGATCCGCTAGTTATACTGAAGGACGTCTTTCAATATAACAGTGACAAAGATATCATAGAAGCACTTTGGACGCAGAACAAAAAAACCCTAAAAGACCTGGAAGAAAAAGAGAACAAGGTAGAAATCCTGTACAAAAAACGATCGCGGAACCCTAAAGCGCACAGCGTAGTCATGAGAGTGTCACCCGGTGTCTGGGCGCGATTGATGGACGCAGAATCAGTCAAGATCGATCTACAAAGAGTAAGAGTGTTCGACCAATCACCATTGGTCCAGTGCTCACTCTGTCTAGGTTATGGACACGGCCGACGATTCTGCAAAGAGACCATCGAAAAGTGCAGTCACTGTGGTGGACCTCACGTGAGAGCAAACTGCGTAGATTGGCTTGCAGGAGCAACCCCAACGTGCTGCAACTGCCTTCACGCCAAGCATGAAAAGGTTGATCATAATGCCTTCAGCACGGAATGCCCAATCAGGAAGAAGTGGGATACTATAGCACGGGCCACGATAGCATACCAGTGCTAAGGTGGTCCCAAACGCAATATCATCCTCAGCCAGCGCAAGGGCCTACTGCATAGCTCAAGCAAATTTGCAAAGAAAGGAACTGGCAACACAAGAGATAATGCTAATGGCAAGTAATAAGAAAATGGCCTTTGCGCTGATTCAAGAACCGTACGTAGGGGCGGTAGGCAGAATGAAGAACTACGGGGGAGCCAGGGTCTTCCAAAACTCGAATCAAGGAGATGGCACCATAAAGGCAGCAATAGCGGTCTTCGATGACGATATGGACGTCATCCAGCTACCGAACCTCACCACAAATAACGTCGTAGTGGTGAAATTAAAAACGAGTGCTTGGGAGATCGTGGTTGCCTCGTTTTACTTCGAGCCTGGCCACACCACCATTGAACCGTACCTAGAACACCTGAGGAAGATAAAACAAGAAGAAAAACCTACGAACCTGATAATTGGGGGAGATGCAAACGCGAAGAACTCTTGGTGGGGAAGCAATGTTGTAGACCACAAGGGTGAAGAAATGGCAGGGTTTCTAGAAGAGGCAGGCTTGCAGATACTCAACGACGGCGACATACCTACGTTTGACACAATAAGGGGAAACAAGCAGTACACCAGCTTCGTGGACATAACGGCCTGCACAACGGACATGCTAAGTTTGGTTGAAGACTGGAGAGTTAACGAGGGTGCCATAAGTTCGGACCACAACGCAATAACATTCAAAATTAGGCTTACAAAATCAAAAGGAATAACTATAAATCGAACCACTAGAATCTACAACAGTAAAAAAGCTAATTGGAACCAATTTAATGAAAAATTGGCCCAATTGCTCGAGGAAAACCACATCAATATAAAAGAAATAGAAAAAATAGATAGTAAAATAGAACTAGACCAAAAAGTAGAATCATACATTAGCACAATAGTAAAAACATGTGATAGTGTTATACCAAAAATAAAAACATGCAGTAAACTTACCTTACCGTGGTGGTCCGGAGAACTCGAGGAACTGAAGAACGAAGTCAAAACCAAGAAGCGTCGAATCCGATGTGCAGCGCCGGTCCGGAGGAGCAAAGTCGTCGATGAGTACCTGCAAGCAAAAGAAAAGTATGAGACAGAAGCCAAGAAGGCACAGACAGAGAGCTGGAAAGAGTTTTGTGGGAGACAGGATAGAGAAGGATTATGGGAGGGGATTTATAGAGTGATAGGAAGGACTACAAAGAGGCAGGAGGATATCCCCCTGATGAAGGAAGGTAAGGTGCTATGTGCCAAGCAATCGGCAAAGACACTGGCGGAAGTTTTCTACCCGGAGGACTTGCAAAGTGAGGATAACGAAGACCACCGACGGACAAGAGCAGAAGCCGACAAAATAAACGACTGGGTCCATGATGAGCACCATGACCCACCGTTTACCATGGAGGAACTCAATACAGCTATGGGCAGCTTCAATCCCAAAAAAGCCCCGGGTAGGGATGGTCTCACGGCAGACATTTGCAGCAAGGCAATAGCACAAGATCCTGGGACGTACCTTGCTCTAGCCAACAAATGCCTAACGTTGCACCACTTTCCAACCACCTGGAAGGAGGCCACAGTAATAGTCCTGAGAAAGCCGGGGAAAAAAGAGTACACGGACCCTAAGTCATATAGACCGATTGGCTTACTCCCGGTTATGGGGAAGGTCCTGGAGAAGATGTTAGTTGGACGCATAAAATGGCATGTGATTCCGAGGATTAGTACTCGCCAGTATGGGTTCATGCCCCAGAAGAGCACCGAAGACTCCCTCTATGATCTTGTGCAACATTTGCGTACCAAACTGGAACAGAAGAAATTGATAACAATGATATCACTAGACATAGAGGGAGCATTTGACAGCGCGTGGTGGCCAGCTATAAGAACCAGACTGGCTGAGGAAGAGTGCCCCGTGAACATACGAAGGCTTTTGGACAGCTACCTACAAGATCGCAGTGTGAGAGTTAGGTATGCTGGGCAGGAACACGCAAGAAAGACCAACAAAGGGTGTGTCCAGGGATCAATAGGTGGACCAATGTTGTGGAACCTTCTTCTGGACCCCCTTTTGAGAGGCCTCGAACAGAGAGGAGACTACTGTCAAGCTTTCGCCGACGACGTTGTGCTGGTCTTTGATGGGGATACGGCGCTCAAAGTCCAAAGACAAGCAAATGCCGCCCTCGACTATGTTCAGGAGTGGGGTGTCAAAAACAAGTTGAAATTCGCACCACACAAAACCAATGCAATGGTCATAACGAGGAAGCTGAAATTTGACACACCACTCCTGAGGATGAACGGGATCGGTATTGGCATGTCTGAGGAAATAAAGATTCTGGGGGTCACGATAGACCACAAGCTGACATTCAATTGCCACGCAGCGAATGTCTGCAAGAAGGCGCTCAACATCTACAAGAAATTAGCGACGGCCGCCAGAGTCAGTTGGGGTCTTCATCCAGAAGTCATTCGGACTATTTACGTGGCAACGGTAGAGCCAGTAATTTTGTACGCAGCGAGTGTCTGGGCTCAAGAAACAAAAAAGATCAGCGTACAGAAACAACTAAACGCCGTGCAGAGAGGCTTCGCTCAGAAATTAACGAGAGCATACCGAACGGTCTCGCTAAACTCTGCCCTGGTGCTGGCAGGGTTGCTCCCGCTAGACTTCCGAATACAAGAGGCAGCCGCCCTGTATAAGGCTAAGCGAGGGGTACCCCTGCCATCACTAGCAGACAGAGAGGTGGAGAGGATGGTAGATTACACGATGGCCCCCCACCCAGCGGACAACATGTGTATAGAGTTTACTGAGCTAATTGACCAAGAAGCAGTGGATGGCCACAATAACCAGGACGTAAAGATATTTACAGACGGCAGTAAACTCGAGGGCCAAGTCGGAGCAGCACTGTCCTTTTGGAACAGTGAAGCTGAGACAAAAACCCTCAAGTTAAAACTGTCGTCATACTGCACAGTATATCAAGCGGAACTCCTAGCGATATGCCGAGCCACGGAGGAGATACTCAAGCGGCCTGAGCGAAGCTTCGGACTGTATAGCGACTCCAGGTCTGCGTTAGAAACACTCCAAAACCCAGGCTCTATCCATCCACTCGCAGTTGAAACTAGGTCAAACCTCCGGAGGGCTTTTGTCCAGAACAAGGAGGTATCCTTGTTCTGGATAAAAGCCCACGCTGGACTAGAAGGCAATGAGCGGGCAGACCAACTCGCCAAAGATGCTGCTCTAAAGACCAAACGGAAGGCAGACTATGAACATTGCCCAACCTCCTTCGTCAAAAATCAAATCAGGATGGAGACTCTTACAAAATGGAATGAACGGTACAAGTCAGGTGACACAGCGACAATAACAAAAATATTCTTCCCAGACGCAATACACGCTTTTAAGACTGTACGTCAACTGGAACTGACAAGTACAATGACACAAATAATGACAGGGCATGGTGGGTTCTCTGAATATTTGGCCAGGTTCAAATGTAAGGAGAACTCATCATGTGTATGCGAACCAGACGTGAGCGAAACAGTGCCGCACATTCTGTTTGAATGCCCCGTGAACGGAAAGAAAAGGTACGATACGGAGCAAAAACTCGAGTGTAAACTAGAGGCTGACAATGTAAATACGCTCAT
>OX352727.1:15000-22500 GCA_947095575.1 Electrophaes corylata
CTAACCTAACCTAACCTAACCTAACCTAACCTAACCTAACCTAACCTAACCTAACCTAACCTAACCTAACCTAACCTAACCTAACCTAACCTAACCTAACCTAACCTAACCTAACCTAACCTAACCTAACCTAACCTAACCTAACCTAACCTAACCTAACCTAACCTAACCTAACCTAACCTAACCTAACCTAACCTAACCTAACCTAACCTAACCTAACCTAACCTAACCTAACCTAACCTAACCTAACCTAACCTAACCTAACCTAACCTAACCTAACCTAACCTAACCTAACCTAACCTAACCTAACCTAACCTAACCTAACCTAACCTAACCTAACCTAACCTAACCTAACCTAACCTAACCTAACCTAACCTAACCTAACCTAACCTAACCTAACCTAACCTAACCTAACCTAACCTAACCTAACCTAACCTAACCTAACCTAACCTAACCTAACCTAACCTAACCTAACCTAACCTAACCTAACCTAACCTAACCTAACCTAACCTAACCTAACCTAACCTAACCTAACCTAACCTAACCTAACCTAACCTAACCTAACCTAACCTAACCTAACCTAACCTAACCTAACCTAACCTAACCTAACCTAACCTAACCTAACCTAACCTAACCTAACCTAACCTAACCTAACCTAACCTAACCTAACCTAACCTAACCTAACCTAACCTAACCTAACCTAACCTAACCTAACCTAACCTAACCTAACCTAACCTAACCTAACCTAACCTAACCTAACCTAACCTAACCTAACCTAACCTAACCTAACCTAACCTAACCTAACCTAACCTAACCTAACCTAACCTAACCTAACCTAACCTAACCTAACCTAACCTAACCTAACCTAACCTAACCTAACCTAACCTAACCTAACCTAACCTAACCTAACCTAACCTAACCTAACCTAACCTAACCTAACCTAACCTAACCTAACCTAACCTAACCTAACCTAACCTAACCTAACCTAACCTAACCTAACCTAACCTAACCTAACCTAACCTAACCTAACCTAACCTAACCTAACCTAACCTAACCTAACCTAACCTAACCTAACCTAACCTAACCTAACCTAACCTAACCTAACCTAACCTAACCTAACCTAACCTAACCTAACCTAACCTAACCTAACCTAACCTAACCTAACCTAACCTAACCTAACCTAACCTAACCTAACCTAACCTAACCTAACCTAACCTAACCTAACCTAACCTAACCTAACCTAACCTAACCTAACCTAACCTAACCTAACCTAACCTAACCTAACCTAACCTAACCTAACCTAACCTAACCTAACCTAACCTAACCTAACCTAACCTAACCTAACCTAACCTAACCTAACCTAACCTAACCTAACCTAACCTAACCTAACCTAACCTAACCTAACCTAACCTAACCTAACCTAACCTAACCTAACCTAACCTAACCTAACCTAACCTAACCTAACCTAACCTAACCTAACCTAACCTAACCTAACCTAACCTAACCTAACCTAACCTAACCTAACCTAACCTAACCTAACCTAACCTAACCTAACCTAACCTAACCTAACCTAACCTAACCTAACCTAACCTAACCTAACCTAACCTAACCTAACCTAACCTAACCTAACCTAACCTAACCTAACCTAACCTAACCTAACCTAACCTAACCTAACCTAACCTAACCTAACCTAACCTAACCTAACCTAACCTAACCTAACCTAACCTAACCTAACCTAACCTAACCTAACCTAACCTAACCTAACCTAACCTAACCTAACCTAACCTAACCTAACCTAACCTAACCTAACCTAACCTAACCTAACCTAACCTAACCTAACCTAACCTAACCTAACCTAACCTAACCTAACCTAACCTAACCTAACCTAACCTAACCTAACCTAACCTAACCTAACCTAACCTAACCTAACCTAACCTAACCTAACCTAACCTAACCTAACCTAACCTAACCTAACCTAACCTAACCTAACCTAACCTAACCTAACCTAACCTAACCTAACCTAACCTAACCTAACCTAACCTAACCTAACCTAACCTAACCTAACCTAACCTAACCTAACCTAACCTAACCTAACCTAACCTAACCTAACCTAACCTAACCTAACCTAACCTAACCTAACCTAACCTAACCTAACCTAACCTAACCTAACCTAACCTAACCTAACCTAACCTAACCTAACCTAACCTAACCTAACCTAACCTAACCTAACCTAACCTAACCTAACCTAACCTAACCTAACCTAACCTAACCTAACCTAACCTAACCTAACCTAACCTAACCTAACCTAACCTAACCTAACCTAACCTAACCTAACCTAACCTAACCTAACCTAACCTAACCTAACCTAACCTAACCTAACCTAACCTAACCTAACCTAACCTAACCTAACCTAACCTAACCTAACCTAACCTAACCTAACCTAACCTAACCTAACCTAACCTAACCTAACCTAACCTAACCTAACCTAACCTAACCTAACCTAACCTAACCTAACCTAACCTAACCTAACCTAACCTAACCTAACCTAACCTAACCTAACCTAACCTAACCTAACCTAACCTAACCTAACCTAACCTAACCTAACCTAACCTAACCTAACCTAACCTAACCTAACCTAACCTAACCTAACCTAACCTAACCTAACCTAACCTAACCTAACCTAACCTAACCTAACCTAACCTAACCTAACCTAACCTAACCTAACCTAACCTAACCTAACCTAACCTAACCTAACCTAACCTAACCTAACCTAACCTAACCTAACCTAACCTAACCTAACCTAACCTAACCTAACCTAACCTAACCTAACCTAACCTAACCTAACCTAACCTAACCTAACCTAACCTAACCTAACCTAACCTAACCTAACCTAACCTAACCTAACCTAACCTAACCTAACCTAACCTAACCTAACCTAACCTAACCTAACCTAACCTAACCTAACCTAACCTAACCTAACCTAACCTAACCTAACCTAACCTAACCTAACCTAACCTAACCTAACCTAACCTAACCTAACCTAACCTAACCTAACCTAACCTAACCTAACCTAACCTAACCTAACCTAACCTAACCTAACCTAACCTAACCTAACCTAACCTAACCTAACCTAACCTAACCTAACCTAACCTAACCTAACCTAACCTAACCTAACCTAACCTAACCTAACCTAACCTAACCTAACCTAACCTAACCTAACCTAACCTAACCTAACCTAACCTAACCTAACCTAACCTAACCTAACCTAACCTAACCTAACCTAACCTAACCTAACCTAACCTAACCTAACCTAACCTAACCTAACCTAACCTAACCTAACCTAACCTAACCTAACCTAACCTAACCTAACCTAACCTAACCTAACCTAACCTAACCTAACCTAACCTAACCTAACCTAACCTAACCTAACCTAACCTAACCTAACCTAACCTAACCTAACCTAACCTAACCTAACCTAACCTAACCTAACCTAACCTAACCTAACCTAACCTAACCTAACCTAACCTAACCTAACCTAACCTAACCTAACCTAACCTAACCTAACCTAACCTAACCTAACCTAACCTAACCTAACCTAACCTAACCTAACCTAACCTAACCTAACCTAACCTAACCTAACCTAACCTAACCTAACCTAACCTAACCTAACCTAACCTAACCTAACCTAACCTAACCTAACCTAACCTAACCTAACCTAACCTAACCTAACCTAACCTAACCTAACCTAACCTAACCTAACCTAACCTAACCTAACCTAACCTAACCTAACCTAACCTAACCTAACCTAACCTAACCTAACCTAACCTAACCTAACCTAACCTAACCTAACCTAACCTAACCTAACCTAACCTAACCTAACCTAACCTAACCTAACCTAACCTAACCTAACCTAACCTAACCTAACCTAACCTAACCTAACCTAACCTAACCTAACCTAACCTAACCTAACCTAACCTAACCTAACCTAACCTAACCTAACCTAACCTAACCTAACCTAACCTAACCTAACCTAACCTAACCTAACCTAACCTAACCTAACCTAACCTAACCTAACCTAACCTAACCTAACCTAACCTAACCTAACCTAACCTAACCTAACCTAACCTAACCTAACCTAACCTAACCTAACCTAACCTAACCTAACCTAACCTAACCTAACCTAACCTAACCTAACCTAACCTAACCTAACCTAACCTAACCTAACCTAACCTAACCTAACCTAACCTAACCTAACCTAACCTAACCTAACCTAACCTAACCTAACCTAACCTAACCTAACCTAACCTAACCTAACCTAACCTAACCTAACCTAACCTAACCTAACCTAACCTAACCTAACCTAACCTAACCTAACCTAACCTAACCTAACCTAACCTAACCTAACCTAACCTAACCTAACCTAACCTAACCTAACCTAACCTAACCTAACCTAACCTAACCTAACCTAACCTAACCTAACCTAACCTAACCTAACCTAACCTAACCTAACCTAACCTAACCTAACCTAACCTAACCTAACCTAACCTAACCTAACCTAACCTAACCTAACCTAACCTAACCTAACCTAACCTAACCTAACCTAACCTAACCTAACCTAACCTAACCTAACCTAACCTAACCTAACCTAACCTAACCTAACCTAACCTAACCTAACCTAACCTAACCTAACCTAACCTAACCTAACCTAACCTAACCTAACCTAACCTAACCTAACCTAACCTAACCTAACCTAACCTAACCTAACCTAACCTAACCTAACCTAACCTAACCTAACCTAACCTAACCTAACCTAACCTAACCTAACCTAACCTAACCTAACCTAACCTAACCTAACCTAACCTAACCTAACCTAACCTAACCTAACCTAACCTAACCTAACCTAACCTAACCTAACCTAACCTAACCTAACCTAACCTAACCTAACCTAACCTAACCTAACCTAACCTAACCTAACCTAACCTAACCTAACCTAACCTAACCTAACCTAACCTAACCTAACCTAACCTAACCTAACCTAACCTAACCTAACCTAACCTAACCTAACCTAACCTAACCTAACCTAACCTAACCTAACCTAACCTAACCTAACCTAACCTAACCTAACCTAACCTAACCTAACCTAACCTAACCTAACCTAACCTAACCTAACCTAACCTAACCTAACCTAACCTAACCTAACCTAACCTAACCTAACCTAACCTAACCTAACCTAACCTAACCTAACCTAACCTAACCTAACCTAACCTAACCTAACCTAACCTAACCTAACCTAACCTAACCTAACCTAACCTAACCTAACCTAACCTAACCTAACCTAACCTAACCTAACCTAACCTAACCTAACCTAACCTAACCTAACCTAACCTAACCTAACCTAACCTAACCTAACCTAACCTAACCTAACCTAACCTAACCTAACCTAACCTAACCTAACCTAACCTAACCTAACCTAACCTAACCTAACCTAACCTAACCTAACCTAACCTAACCTAACCTAACCTAACCTAACCTAACCTAACCTAACCTAACCTAACCTAACCTAACCTAACCTAACCTAACCTAACCTAACCTAACCTAACCTAACCTAACCTAACCTAACCTAACCTAACCTAACCTAACCTAACCTAACCTAACCTAACCTAACCTAACCTAACCTAACCTAACCTAACCTAACCTAACCTAACCTAACCTAACCTAACCTAACCTAACCTAACCTAACCTAACCTAACCTAACCTAACCTAACCTAACCTAACCTAACCTAACCTAACCTAACCTAACCTAACCTAACCTAACCTAACCTAACCTAACCTAACCTAACCTAACCTAACCTAACCTAACCTAACCTAACCTAACCTAACCTAACCTAACCTAACCTAACCTAACCTAACCTAACCTAACCTAACCTAACCTAACCTAACCTAACCTAACCTAACCTAACCTAACCTAACCTAACCTAACCTAACCTAACCTAACCTAACCTAACCTAACCTAACCTAACCTAACCTAACCTAACCTAACCTAACCTAACCTAACCTAACCTAACCTAACCTAACCTAACCTAACCTAACCTAACCTAACCTAACCTAACCTAACCTAACCTAACCTAACCTAACCTAACCTAACCTAACCTAACCTAACCTAACCTAACCTAACCTAACCTAACCTAACCTAACCTAACCTAACCTAACCTAACCTAACCTAACCTAACCTAACCTAACCTAACCTAACCTAACCTAACCTAACCTAACCTAACCTAACCTAACCTAACCTAACCTAACCTAACCTAACCTAACCTAACCTAACCTAACCTAACCTAACCTAACCTAACCTAACCTAACCTAACCTAACCTAACCTAACCTAACCTAACCTTCCTATTACTCAACTCTTGACGAACCATGGATACCACAAGGAATACCTTAACCGCTTCAAAATCACTCCTGATAACAAATGCCCATGCAACAACATCAGCACTCAAACTATCAATCACCTCTTGCAACACTGTCCAGAGTTTAGCTCCACACGACGCTCTCATCTCAGACTATCAGCACACCTAAATAATCCATACAGCCTCACTGAAGTTGTAGACACGGCATCAACAATAGATTCATTCCATTATCATTGGGTTACCATCGTTGCTTCATTAAAAACATTCAATAATCCCACGCTTCCTCAACCCCCCCCCCTAATCGCTACCGCTTTTCGGTTCCCACCTTCAGCCACCCCCTAAACCTAAACCTGTCCTCAACCCCTTCAGGCCCCCTCACCCAGCCCTCAACCTCAGCCCACACTCAGCGGCCCCCCGACTCCTCAACCTTACCTTTTCTAACCTCCCCTCTAACCCACCCTACCTACGACGTTTATAGCCGCGAGACGTACGTCAGTTGCTACTGCAAGGCGTACATCAATTACTTCGAATTGCGACTGCGAGTCGTGCGTCGGCGTGCTGCGTCGTTGCGGCTACGAGTCGTACGTCAACTTACGTCATTGCGACTGCGAGTCGTACGTCAACGTACGTCATTATGACTACGAGTCGTACGAGTCGTACGTCTACTTGCGTCATTACGATCACGAGTCGTACGTCGACGTACGTCATTACAGCTGCAAGTCGTGGGTCGGCTTACGTCATTACGATCACGAGTCGTACGTCGGCGTACGTCATTGCTGCTGCGAGTCGTACGTCGACGTGCTTCAATTGCGGCTACGAGTCGTGCGTCGACGTGCGTCATTACGACTACGAGATGTGCGTCAACTTACGTCATTACAATCACGAGTCGTACGTCGACGTACGTCATTGCTGCTGCGAGTCGTACGTCGGCGTGCTTCAATGACGACTGCGAATACTTTAACTATGACGGCTTTAATTACGACTGCGACTACTCGTCGTGATTGTCGCAGTCGTCGTGCGACGACGTACGTCGATTGCTTGTACTTATTATTGTTATTATTGTTGATTCCCGTTGGTCTGAGCTGATTTTGT